>OU898276.1:56868917-56887542 GCA_918026665.1 Diabrotica balteata | reverse complement strand
TCACTTTTTTCTGTTATTAATACAATATAATCAGCATATCGTAAATGATTCAGATTTTGCCCGTTTATATTAATTCCAAGTCATCCCAGTGTAGTCGTTTAAAAACATCTTCTAGCGCTTGGTAAATAACTTGGGCGATATGGTATCTCCTTGTCTTACTCCTTGGTTTATTTTAATAGGCTCCGTTTGTTTATTAGCTTAATAGTTGTTGTTGCCTTGTTGTATATATTTGTAATTAAGTCGGTATATCGGTAGTCTATTCTGCTGTTTTGTAGGGAATTCTGTACTGCCCAGTGTTCCACACTATCAAATGCCTTCTCAAAGTCAATAAATGCCATGTATAGCGGGATATGATATTCGTTAGTTTTTCGATTAAAATCTTCATCGTTAAAAGGTGGTCACTTGTACTGAAGCTCTTTCTAAATCCGGCTTGTTCTCTTGCCTGGTATCCATCTAATTTAGTTGTTTATCTATTTGTTAATATTTTATTTAATAGTTTGTACATCATATTTAATAAAGTTATGGTCTGTAATTCTTTAGATCCTTTTTATCTCCTTTCTTAAATAGTAACAGTGTTATTGCTTCGTTCCAACTGTTGGGTATTTGTTTTGTCAATAAAATTTATTCATAAGTATGTACAAAACTTCTCTAGTTGTTTTCCCACCATGTTTATAGCATTTCTACAGTCACCCCGTCTTTTCCTGGCAATTTATTGTTCTTCATTTCTTTGAGTGCTCTTCTTATCTCGTTCTTACTGATCTCTGGTTGTAAGGTGAATTAACATTTTTTATTTTTATTTGTAGTTGCTTAGGATTTCTTGGGTTGGTTTCTTTTTTGTATTGTAGAGGTTTTTGTAATATTCTTGTGTATCTGTATAATTTCTTCTACATTATTGGTCTCTGTACCTTCTTTGTTCTTTATACTATTAATTTGTATGGTTCCAAGCTGTGGTTTTAAGCACTTCATGTTTTATTTTGTTCAATTGATTTTTTTCTATTTTTTCTTCCTGTACTCTCCTTTATAATCCTTGATATTCCTTCTGATAGCTTTGTTTACCTCTTTGTAATCTACTGTGTTTCTCTTATCAAGTTCCAGTAATGTTTTTCTTTTACTCATAAGATTTTTTGTTTCCTGGGATACATAGTTTTCCTTTTTATTCTTGTTTGTGCTATCTCTTTTCCCGCCTTTGCTAATGTATCGGTTAATAGCTGATTTATTTCATCGATATTTTGTTTTCCAAAATCTCTAGTGACCGGTATACCTTCTTTTATTTTTTGTTTATATTCGTCTTTTGAATTGCTTAAGTTTTTCCATATCTAGTTTCGATACATTTTCTATTTTCTTTTTTGTTTCGAATTGGCTATTAATCCTGGCTTTGGCTCTGACAAGTCTAAGATCGCTACCGGTTGAGAAGCGGTTCAGTACTGTAAACATCTTTGATGATGGTTTTTTCTGTTGTAAGGATGTAATCTATTTCGTTTTTTGTATTACCGTTGGGACTTATCCATGTCCATTTTCTTTGTGGTTTTTTTTGTTAAAAAACGAGTTCATAGCAAAAAGTTGTCTTCTCTCCAAGTAGTCCATTAATGTGTGTCCTCTATTATTTCTTTCGCCATATCCATACTTTCCAATTCTATGTTCTTCTTCCATCTATTTTCTTCCCCTAATTTGGCATTGAAAGTCTCCAATTATTAGACGTCAATTTAGTTTTCTTTTCTTCCATAGTGAGTGTTAGTTCTTCGTAGAAGTTTTCAATATCTTCATCTGTATATGAACTTGTTGGCGCGTATACCTGTATAATTTTCAAAGACGTCTTTTTAATTTAAGCATAATGTAGGCTACTTTGTCTGATATACCCTTGGTGGATTGTATGTATTCTGACGACTTTCTTGTTTATTATAAAACCAACTCCGTTGTTAGAGTTATCTTCATTGCCTTTATAGTACAGCATGTTTTTTGAGTTTAATAGTATTTTTTGTTCACCTTTTCTTCTTATTCTCTGACAGACCAATGACATCCATTGTACATTATTTAGTTCTTCTTCTAATTCGTGAATTTAGTATCATCATTCTTGGATCTGATGTTATATGTTCTATGTTTAGTTTAGTCGAATGTTTTGCCTCCCCAGAATCCTTGAGGCAGACCGGTTTGTCGGTGTGGGACTTCGAGATGTTATCTCTACTCATCTGGGGTAATTTTTCCGTTTGTTTTGTGATTCGACATGTTTGTTGAAGAGGGTTTTTGACATTTAAACGCCACGCTTGTCAAGGCGGGTTGCGCGAGTGAGGAAAACTTAGGAGTGTGTGAATGGGGAAAGGCGCAAGCTACGCAGTTTGTGTGTAGGGTGCGCGGCAATGTATATGCCACACACACCCCCCGCGTAAAATGGGCCTCTTCCACTCAAACACGGTTAAGAGGACTCATCCAACACTCGGGGTGTGGGTGAGATAGGTTCTAGGTAAATAGATGGGTAAAGAACGAGATGGATTGCTTAATGTTTATTTCAATAAAATAAACCTTGGTCCCTATCAGAAAAGAGCGAATTTGAATGGAAAAGTCAACTAAGAAAGTGTGATGAATTTTATACCACCCCACATTCACACAGGTTTAACGGTGTTTGCAGGCAAGAGTCCTCCAGGCAAATTTAAGGAAGATAACAACCATAAGGAAGTTCCTTTCGAGGGTTCAGATGGCGAGGAGCAGCTTATATTTTTTTTGTATATCTTGCAGATGTGATGATCTGATGACTGACTAATTTATAGCTAAATATACTTACGTGTTAAGTATGTGTTTTTCTCTCCCATACTAGCAAGGTATATTCGGCAGCATAAGCATAGAGTTTAAGTCTACTTTTAAGGGTGGAAGAATGTGCTTCCTATTTTAAGCTGACAAGTTTTGCGGAGAATATTTTTTTTCTGGTTCAGGTTGCCATTTGGTTTTAAACAAAGTTCTGTGATAGAAACTATCTTTCAAGGTATTTATAGCAAGTCCAGAGTTTTAAGGATTTCATGACACTATTGGTTCAGGTATATCTTCAGATTTGTGAAAGCGTCTCTCTATTAGGGACATTTCCGGGGTTTGGCATAAAATTGATTTATAATCTATTTTTATTATTTCTAATCTATTCCTATTACTACTTAAAACTAAACATTTGTCATCATTGTCCCGTTTATTAGTAATTCTTCTTTCTCTACTCGTTGCTTGGCCTCTCCTTGGTTCTTTTTATGTTGCTCTGGTAGTTTTTTGAACACGCTATTTCCAACATCCTTTTCTTCTTTATAAGCACCATCTCCATTCCTTGCCGTCCACTGTGATTTTATTGTATCCTATTTTGACCATTTTTCCATTTTCCCTCATTTCTCTTGCTTTATCTCTTAAAGCTTCCATTTTCTCTTTCTCTCTCCTTTTGTGAGATCCTCTGTAATCCATATTTTTTCGATCTTCACATTCTTAAGTTTGTATTTGTTTCTTAAGATTGTTGTTTTTTCTCTTCTCGCTTTCAAGTTCAATTAAGCATGTTTTGTTCCTATTTTTTTGTGCTCTTTTAATATTGGTTTTGACTCCAAGATGATTTTCTAATATAGTAGTCATTCCCTCTTTCAATGTTTTTGGGTCCTTCAGAGTCTATTTTTGATCCACTGATGATTATATTCTTTTTTCTTTTGTCTAACCTTTCTAATGAGCGTTTTAGATCATTTAATTCTTCCGTTATCTTTTTGTTATCGGTTTTGGTTAGTTCGTTTTCTTTTTTCAGTTCTTCTTTTTTTTGTCCATTCTTCCTTCACCCCTTTCTATTTCCAGTTTTAGGCTTTTTATTTCTTCGTTATTTTTGTTTTATCTCTTCTTTAACTTCATTTATATATCTTCTCATCTCCTTATTTTCTTCCTTCATTTCTGTTTTCAGCTCTTTAATTTCCGTTTTAATCTCCTTATTATTTCTTCTAGTAGTTTCTTTAGTTCTTCCATTTCGCGATTTTTTATGTTATCCTTTGGAGATGTCCTTAACGTGGCTTTGCTTCTTTTGAAGGCTTCCTCCTCGTCGAATGAGTTATCGTGTTCTGGCTTATTTCTTTTGCTGTTCATTCGATTTAGTTTATTGTTAACATTTTACTTTTAATTTATTATTTTAATTTAATTTAATTCCAATCCCAACTTTAATCAAATCTATTTAAGGCCAGATCTGGATTTTTGTAATAAAATTATGTGCTTTTATTTTGATCATTAATTTTTTGTCAGCACTAATTACTTTCTTATCTGCCAAAAAAAAAAAAACAAAAACGCGTAGGAATGCCTAATGCAGGCCATTCACGTTCCGACTTGTGGTACGACTAGTGGTCCAACTTTTGCAATTGGATCTGAAATCGACCTGAGTGGGCTAGTTGGATTAGTTGGAAAACTAGTGGGACGACTTGAAGATCCGACTGGCGACGAAGTTTGGAGCGTGAATGGTGAAGTTGGAAGTCGGATCACAGGTTGGATCGAAAATTCCCTCAGTCAGTTGACTTTCGGTACCTGTTACGTATGAGATTTCTGTGAAATACTTTACGCAAAAGATCTCTAGTTCGCGAATATATTAATAGAAACTAAACTTTCAATTGCACGAAAATTACCTTTTGTTCGGGCAAATCATTTTCCTTTCTGTAGATCTATTCGGACATTCCTAATACAGGTAAATTTCCGATACTCCGGATTGGCTTACGGAAGAATTATCAAACAAACAATGAAAATTAAATCATAGTTGTAGCAAAAGATCCCTAGTTCGCAAAAAAATAATAGAAAATAACTTTCAATTGCACGAAAAATAATTCCTATTAAAAATATACGACACACACACACAACAAAATAAATCTTAGGTCCAGTTTAAAACAAAAAAAATATAGATTTGATACCTATACAAATCTTTAAAACCTATAATTTTTCCTACATCTTAAAAATTCATAAAAATCAAAGTTAAAAAATTAATTAGTTCAGCCCTAGACAAATAACTAGAGAAACGAAACCTAATTTTTAAACATACATATCATATTATTATATTTTGCGTAGTGTTTATTCGATACATTTTTTGGTTAAGCCATGTACACCATCGTGAAAACAACCTAGGACTGAAGTTGGACCGCTAGTTGGATAGAAAGTCGGAGCGTGAGTGGAGACTAACATCCAACTAGTAGTCCTACTAAGTGGGACCAAAAGTCGGAACGTGAATGGCCTGTCTAAGCAGTCGACCTTCGAACATTCGCCAAAACCACTTTTTTAATCTTTCCCCAATTATTTCATTTACTTAAGACTTGTTAAAATTATTAAAATATTTCTATTCTTACTTGTCTGATGGTATTTTCTTTATTAATTACTATCACCTGTAGCACTTAACTTTTGATACTTATTTTTGAACTCGGTTGAATTTTCTAACTTGTAAATCCCGAATAATTTTAAGTTATTACGAAGCGAAATAAATGAACCTCCTGTTGTCACTTGCAGGACCGTTTCAAATAGTCCAAAAAATTAAATAAACAGCCTACTGAAATAGAAATATCGCCTATTTAAGACGAATCCATTACCGCCCAAGGTACAAAGCACTCCTACTCCTGCTAATGATAAAGATCTCATAAGAAACTCTCTCGTCCGCAAACATCTTCAATAAAGTGAAGAGAGCACGAAAAGTTTTTCACTTAAAATCAACGAAATGAAAACCAGATACAAGCGAATCAACAAAAGAGACCAATTCAATAAATCTAGATAAAATATTAAATTTAACAATCACAATTTCCAAATATGGAACACTTTAAATATCTTATAAGATAAATTATCACGGTTAATAATAATGCACTAAAAAATACAGAGAATAATTCAAACTTTAGACCTATTTTAATACATGGATGCGAATCATGGACAATGAGTAAAACAAGTAAGGAAGAATTAAGAATATTTGAAAGAAAAAATAATAAACATTTTTTTACCTCATTATCATATCGCTACAAATCTGCATAGAATAAGAACACATACTAAATAAAGAAAGCTCTTATAACGATATTGTTCGGAAAATAAATCCCTTAAGGTAGATCGGACACATGCATAGACGCCAAGATGTCAAACTTATAAAACTGGTATGGAAGGAAGTTAGCACAGAAAATGCCCATATCTAAAAAAAAATAACATTTCAGTTGATTACAGATTCGTGGAAAATCGATCAACTTGGAGAAAATTTTGTAGTTAGCGAAGACCCACCCAGTGTTGTAGCGCTACGTTATGATAATGATAAAGACAAAGGAGAAACAGTGACAAAAAGCAACAAACATGGACTAATGGAGTGAAGCTGCTTTAAAATCTTGATTGGAGAGGATTAAAATGAAAGTATAAGAAATACAATGTACTTTCTTAGCAGTGTACTTTTACCTCTTTCAATAAAGTATGTTTATATGGACTTCTTATTTTTTGTTATCATTCATACGCATTACAGTGTGTAACAGATTTGTATACTAATAACTACCTGTTTTTTGGTAGGTACGTGCTTCTCTAAAAATAGCTTTATAGATACAAAAGGATTTCATTACCAAATTGGATTTTGTTTCATATGCGGAAATTTCCTAATGTATTTTGTTAACGTGAGTATGTCTTTATACGTTTTATTTAAGAACCCTCTTAATAAAAACTTCTTTTATTTCATCTCTTGTTTTATGATATCTTGTATACGGCTTTTTTATTATTTTATTTCTAGTTGTATCTGTGTATTACATATAATTCTGGATAGACGGTTATCTCGAAATATAGTGCTAAAATAGATATTTTTGTGTAAAAATGGGTAGTGTTGCACTAAAAAGGGAAGAATGCTTAATTTATCTAACAAGAATTATATTCACTTCACGATCATTACATATTTCTGAATATTTTATCTAGTATTTAGGTGTAATATGTAATCAATATAAGTGGAGGTAGTGTCAAATTTGCAATGATCTTTACTTTATAAGTAATAGCTTACTGACTGTACTTTTACATGTTTATTTCAAATAAATTAACCTTTTCCTTCAGAAAAGACCGATTTGGATGATAAAGTCAACTAAAAAAGTGTGATGAATCTTGTACCACCCCACATTCACATAGGTTAACCGGAGTCCTCCTGGCAGATTTAAGGAGATAACTACCATCAGGAAGTTTCTTTCGATGGTTCAGATGTCGAGGAGTAGCTTACTTTTTTTTGTATATCCTGCAGATGTGTTGATCTGGCCAGTTTTTTCTTCGATTCTAGTCATAAAAATGGGCTGGTATGCGTGGAGTTGATGTTACGAATCTAAACTTTGTTTCTTTCGTTCTCTAGCTACTTATCTTCTGATATTAGGTGGATTGATAGCTACGATATTGTAGAGCTTATGTATGGATGTGAGTCTTAATATAGGTACTCTGAATTTGACTGACTAATTTATAGCTAAATCTACGTATTAAGTATGTGTTGATGTCACCCTACTAGCAAGGTATATTCGGCAGAAGCATAGAGTTCAAGTCTACGTTTTAAGGGTGGAAGAATTTGCTCCCTATTTTTAGCTGACAAGTTTGCGGAGAATATTATTTTTTTGGTTCTAATTTCATTTTTATAGTAGTATTAGGTTTTCATTTAGTTTAAACAAAGTTCTGTGAATAATAAAGTGTGATAGAAACTATCTTCAAGGTATTTATAGCAAGTGCAGAGTTTAAGGATTTCTTGACACTATTGGTTCAGGTATATGTTCAGATTTGTGAAAGCGTCTTTGTTGAGAACATTGAAGGAGCATACCTAACTTTTTCCGGGGTGTGGGCTTAAAATTGATTCAGATTATATTTTTAATTTGTTTAAGGTATTATTTAGATTTTTCTCTACTTTAGCAACATAAGTTTTTGGTTATGCAACAATAGATGTATCGTCTACATAATAAAAGTCCTACTATTTACCGGTATGGGTTTGTGTAAATGTTATACAGCGTAGGTGCGATTACGGTACCCCAAAGAAGACCGTTCTTCTACGTTCTCCATCTGCTATTCTTACCTTTGAGTGATACGAAAAATCTTATGTTTTGTAGGCATACACGGATAATACAAGTGAGTTTATTACCTAAGGGGATATCACATAGATTTTGAAAAAATGCCCTCTAATTTAAGGTGTCGTAAGCGGCATTGAGGTTGACAAATACGACTCCTCATACCTGATATTTTTCATACCCGTCTTCGCTGTGTTGGGCAAGATTTAGTATTTGTGATGTACACGATCTTCCCTGTCATATATAGCCACTTTGTCTTTTAATTTGAGTTCTTCTTCTATTATCGGTTTATATTAAGGATCATGTGCAGATTTATTTTGTATAGCTGACAAATAAATAGATATATTGGCCGATAGCTTTTGTGGTCGTTGGAGTTTTTGCCAGGTTAAAGCATAGTGATAACTTTGTCTTTGCTTTGCTTGTCTACAGACTTTAGATATTAGCCATTGTAGTATTTTTGGTCAAAATTTTATAATTAGTTTTGTGCTCAGATCCTCAATCGGGAGCCGTAATATTGTTTATTTTATACGTGGATAGTGGATCCAAGCTCAACATAGTTAAATGGTTCCCGCAGTGACTAGTTTGAGTCCTCTCTCATTTTAAGTTTTTCTTTGCTTCTTTGCCGGCACTTATTATGTAATCTTCTGCGATCAGTTTTATACCAAATACCTAGGTTTGGCCCTCTATGTGCTTACTGCACTAGAAATACGTCACATTTGTGTTAAGCGTTTATGTCTGATAAGATTAAGTAAAGTAGAGCGTGTGTATAATACCCAGTTAAGTGACAATCATATTATTCATGTTAATGTAAAGTTAATATACTTTTGCTTATATAATTACTCAATATAGTATTTGCTTTATTTATTACACCTTCCATCAGGCTTATAAATTGTCTTTATCTCTAGATATAGTTTACTTGATCTCTATAGAATAGTTGGTCCTAAAAAGGACCGATTTGACAAACTCATATTGGACGAGTGATTGAAGAATTAACCAATTATTAATTATTCATTTACCCAAGGTACGCCCGATTGCGGTGGTCTTATTAGTACTTAAATTTTCGTGAAGGCTTCTACGTTGAACTCCATAAAAAATGACAAAGTATTTACTTTATATAAACTCTTTGTAAAAAGTAAATGAGTTTGTAACATCGGTCACAACTCATATATGGATAATAAGGAAACAAACAGGTTAAAATAGGTGTACAAAATTTTAACTACATATATATCGGCGCCATTGCTCAGGACATGAGTTTATCCAGAGATCAAACATTACATTCTTTTACATGGATATTCTAGGTTCTATTTACTTCTTTTCATTACTAAAAAGTATATTTATAATAAGGCCTTAAGCTGTCTTTAGATTCTATGAAATTTTTTTGGCATAGACTTTTAGTCATTCAGCCAGACTCAACATGGTACAAATAGTTGTTTGAGTTTATATTAATAAATATACAAAACAAAAGACAGGTAAACAGGGTCACTCTCTTCTCGCCTAGGGGCCGATCAAGGCATTTTTTAAAAAGACGTACAACACTAGGCCACGGTAAGAAAGGAATTTGACAATTGGGTTAGAAACAAAGGTTACGTTATTAACTAATGCATAATTATTTAGATGGTTATTTTACTATCCTTTAAAAACATAACTAAGGAATCATACACTGCTCTCGAGTCCAGTGATATCCATGAAATTAAAACCTATGGAAATTGGCAAATTACAAAATACAGACATAATTCTGAATACCAACTTGGGACAAACAGTTTTCCCCTCCTCACTTATTCAGTTACAATCTATAACGTGTAAACGCATACTTGTTTTATTGTTAGATACAATGAATTTCCATCAAGTAACTTTCAGCAATGTGACAACAAATTGCTATATAACAGTACGAGGCAATATCATCATATTTGCGTTACATTAATATTTATGTGGCAATCAGCTGTAAAAGTCATTGCCGTTTTTCCGATCGTATCATATTTTAGCATAGTCACATAAGAATTCTTTTTAAGCAATATACTGTGTCATATTCTTCTGATTTTATTTGTTGACAATTTATTTATGCTTATTCGTTCACCTTTTGTAAAGCAGTCTGTTTAAATATTAGGGATTTATATAATCTTTTTGTTTATATAATTTGTTTATCGATTTTACTATTTTAGATAGAGTTTCATAATTATAGTTTTTTTTTAATTTTTTCTATGGTAATACATATACATACCCAATTCGAAAGGAAGAAAACCAACGAGTTTTAAATTGAACATAGACATTATTCTCCATTTCTTCCTATATGTTATATAGAGATCATCGTCATCGTATAGTCGGAACGCAACAAGATTTTATTACCATTTCTTCCTTTTTGTCTCCTCGTTCCTATTGCAAACTCAGCCACATAAATGGCGTTTTAAAATATATGTCAATATTGCCGAAGTGCCTTTCCTAGGATACTTTTTTTAAGCCTAGTTCGTTTGATTACATGTAATTGATTTGATAGTCCTCAACAGATATGTATTGATTGTAGGTAGGATAGCAGGTGTTGATAAATATGATGAGTCGGTTAGTAGTCTCATTATTCCTAAATCTGCGCCCTTCATCCGTGGGCATCCTAAGGGCATTTTTTCTCTCGGGGCATCCTACCAATTTAACTTGGGAATGCAGTTAATGAGAGAGCCTTTGGATAAAGCCAGCGCAACTTTGGAGTTGAGATTTAGGTTCTTGTACCTCGTTGCTATCTTTATATATGTGTTTGACCTTGGCATTAGTTTCGTTCGGTATTTGTTAGTACTCGGACCTTTGTAAGTCGGGAAATACCTCTGATGGCTTTTCTAGCAATCCTGATCTAATTTATACGTTCTCGTTACATATCCACACATTAGCACTGGTTCACTGTTTTATATATCCTGATTTTAGAGATTTATATTAGGCTTCTGGATTTAAAAGTGTTATAAGGGTTCTATATACATCAGTTAGCTACCTGAATTTTCCCTTTTATTTCTTATGTGACAACGTTATCTACGATATCTAAAACGCTGCAATATTTCAAAATTATATAGCTTTATTGTCACGTTATGCCTTACTCTACATCCTTTCTTTTGTATGTTAAAAAACATTTATTTGATTTTCTCATTAGTGACTATTATACCGTTTTTGCTGCTAGTAGCATTATTTTATAGCATTCTAATATTTAATTTATGGATTATATTCGGATAGCAAATAAATATTCTTTACTTTCTCGGAGAAATAATATTCTAATACACAAAATCCTATTAAATTGCCAAAAACCTCCTTTTTGGATAATAGGAAACATGAGTGTAGCAGTTTTAATGTTTTCGGGACTGCTACTTGGTATCGGGGAGCAGAAATATCATACCAAGGTATTGCATATTGGAATTGTTGCTTGAACTTTATTGTTATTAAACAACACTATATTTCCTAGTAAAATCATTATGACTTTACAGTAAGACAAATTTTCGATGTTGGTTATGAAAACATCATGTACATACCACCGGGTTCCCTATGTCGATCTCCAGAAAAATCTTTGTAATAATGATACGGGAAACAAAAAACCAAGAATGAAAATATGCGCCAAGAAACTCTGTGATATAACAGTCGAATAAAATACAGATTGTCGATTCAAATAGTCAAAAAATTAATGAACAGCTTACTAAAATGGAAATATCGCCTATTTAAGATGTAATTCATTAAAGGCCCAAGGTACAAAGCACTCCTAGCATATGCTAATGACATAGATCTCATAAGAAACTCTCCCGTCCGCAAACATTTTCAATAAAGTAAAGAGAGCACGAAAAATCAACGAAATGAAAACCAAATACAAGCGAATCAACAGAAAAGACCAATTTAATAAATCTAGATAAAATATTAAAGTTAACAACTACAATTGCAAAAATATGGAACACTTTAAATATCTTAGATAAATAATCACTGTTAATAATAATGTCAATAACTAAATACTTTTAGCATAATTTAAATTTTAGACCTATTTTAATACATGGATGCGAATCATTGACATTGACTAAAAAAAAATAAGGAAGAAGTACGAATATTTGAAATAAAAATAATTAGAAAAATGTTTTAACCTCATTATCATATCGGTACAAATCCGTATAGAATAAGAACCCATACTGAATAAAGAAAGCTTTTATAACGATATTGTTCAGAAAAATAAATCGCTTAAGGTAGATCGGACACATGCATAGACGCCAATATATCAAACTTGTAAAACTGGTCTGGAAGGAGTTAGCACAGAAGAAAGAATGCCGCTTAGGCGTCTCAGTAAGCAATGGAGAGAAAACATCCAATTATATCTCAAAATATTACCATTTCATTTGATTACAGATTCGTGGAAAATCGATCAACTTGGAGAAAATTTGTAGTTAGCGAAGACCCACCCAGTGTTGTAGCGCCACGTAATGATGATGATAATGAAAAAGGAGAAATAGTGACAAAAAGTAATAAAAATGGACTAATGGAGCAAACCTGCTTTAAAATCTTGATTGGAGAGGATTAAAATGAAAGTATAAGAAATACAATGAATGATTGATGGATTCGAGAAACTTGAGACTTGAGAAAAGCACACTGACGTGTGTATCATATTAAATTCCTTAGATTTTTATACTTTTTTTTTAGACTTTTATACTAATAGCTTTAAAATTGAATGTTTGGTGAAAATAGCTACGCGACTTTAATGCATCAAATATTTTGTTAATTAAAAATCAACATATTGAAATTAGACAGCAAAATATTATAATATTAAAGATTAATTTATAAATTATTATAGTCTAATTTTAACTACTTCATGAAATAAATATTACACGCCATAAACTGCAGTAATTGAAAAATTATAAAGATCTTACAGAAGAGTTTCTTAAACTGTTAGACGATTACGCTACTCGATGTTCATATCAATAGGTTCCAAAATGTACCACCTAGAAAATTTAAAAATCTACTACTAATACAATTATTGGCAACATCGCAGGAGTTAAGAAGTGTAAGGGAAAAGTTATATACGGATCCCAAAATGTTTAATCCTATTACGGAGTCCACTTGATCCGACGTATGTCGGAGTCTAATAAAGCGCTACTCAGATAATAATATACTCGGGTCTATTCTCTGGAGTTAGGATTAATACCGTTTTTAGTAAAAAACAGGGGGGGGAAAGGGCCATACTTAACCGCTAGAAGTATATTATATATATATATATATATATATATAATATATATTATTTATATATCATATATATTTATATATATATATATATATATATTAAACTATTTTATTATATTATATATATATATATTATATTATAAATATATATATCGGAAAAAAGCGTACGCCCGTCAATCCAATATATATAATATAAGGATCAATCAGCGAGTGGTTGGGTGTCTTATATCGGTCCTCATAGGTGGAGAAATAAAAAGACAAAGTTGTGATAGGCTACTTTATCTATTTTGAAGACGTTTCGCTTTCGAGTTTTGAAAGCATCATCAGTTCATCTAAAAAATTATTACAATATGAGAACCACACAATCATGGAAACGATGTTAATTGTTACCTTAAAAAGATATGTAGCAGTCAATGTTATTAACAAATATGTGAATGAAACTAAGTAAATGGACATAGTACGCTGATCTTGTATAAATCTTAACTCACCTAATATTAAAATAGCTAAATTTCTAACAGACATCTTGTCTAAATCATATAATTACAACAATGATTTCAACATTGTTGATTCTTTCAACTTTAGTGAATTTATTAACAATTTTCAACTACCTCAAGGGTACATTTTAGTAAGTTTTGATGTGGTATCTCTTTTCACTAACTTACCTTTGTCCAGTGTAATTACTTCCTTAAAAAACCATTGGAATTCTATCAAACCTAACTGCCCGGTGTCTTGGGATATATTTACAGAACTGTTACAACTTGTGTTTGACACTAATTTTTTAGTCTTTGATGACAAATTTTACCTTCAAACATTTGGTACACCTATGGGTTCCTCAATCTCTCCCATCCTAGTTAACTTTGTATTGGATGATTTGGTTTCTGACCGTTTGGGTCTTTTGGATTTTCAAATCCCTTTTATTAAAAGGTATGTAGATGATTTATTATTAGCCCTACCACCTGACAAGGTTCAGGGTACCCTATCCCACTTTAATGAGTTTGATCCTCATTTACAGTTCACTGTTGAACTTGAGGACACTACCACCAATAGTATACCCTTCCTTGACATGCGTGTCATCAGAATGGGAGATAACACCCTAACCACAAGTTGGTATAGAAAATCAATGGCCTCTAATAGGTTCCTTAACTACCATTCCTGTCATCCTATGAAATACAAACTAAACCTGATAAAAGCTTTAAGCTTTAGATTAAATAAATTGACACATCCAATTAATCGAAGGGAATCCTTTAAGTTATTGAGAAATATTCTAATAGAGAATTCATATCCTTCCTCTATCATCAATAAATACCTTTATTCGCATAGTTATGGATCCTCAATTTATGACATACCCGATGGTGACCAACTTATAAACATCTCTAATAATTCTATAAATAGCACTGTTCTGCATAATACCGATCTTGAGAATACTATCACGCATTACTCTTCCTTACCATATTTCCCTCAAGTTACTGAGAAGCTTATTAAATTGTATAAACAAAATAATATACCTGTTAAAATTGCTGTTAAGAATGCAAAAACTGTTAGAAATTTGTTCTCTAAAACTAAAACACCCTTGTCCACTTTGGAACAAGTGAACACAATTTATAAAATTCCATGCGCTAATTGCGATCTTTGTTACATTGGGCAATCTGGTAGATCATTGAAAGGTCGTCTCACTTCACATCGTAGCGACATTAACTTATCGAAACACACTTGTGCTCTAGCACAACATGCGATAAATACAAAACATGAAGTGGATTTTAATGAAGTTAAGATTCTTGCCACTGAACGCAATCTAGCGAAAAGACAGTTTTTGGAAATGTGTTCAATATTAAAACATCCTAATGCATTGAATAAGAGAACTGACATAAGTAACTTGAGCCAGATATATCATGCTTTAATTTTGCAGAATTAGGCTACTTAATCTTTTCACTACATTAATGTCATATTAGGTGTACTAGTTGAACTTTTTTCCACTTTTCATAAAATAATTTACATACATAAATAGAAATAAAATAAATAAATATATCAATTAAATAACTTAATTTCTTTACTTAATTTTACTGTTACATATGCAACCCACATTGCATTTCATTACACTAAATTCTTTGATTAGAGTTTTAAATTATATATAAAATAATACAAACATTGTAATTGATTCATAGAATCCTTTACAAATCACAGCTCCAAGTATATTGAACCTTGGGCTGTATGGAAATTATAATATCGTTAACCACCTGGCTATTTAACTTGCCACATGATTAACGTCATTACATTATTATGAGTTTGAGTGAAAATCTCCGGTTTGTAAATTTGGGCCGGTTAGTGAGGGGAGTTGTGTTTACACTACCAACTTTTTTCACTGTTGTGTCCTTTACAACCTGGTAGTCATCCAGACTCAGTTATAAAATAAAAAAATTAAATTAACCGCCCAAAATTCTGGGTTGGTATTTACACCTTGTTGATCTGTCAAAAGTAATTTTGACCTCAAGGTTGGCTGTCTTTTTGCGGTTAGTTCGTTCCTGTTTCATCTAACGCCATTTTCACGGCGACATCCATAAGGCTTTGATCGGTAACTTCATATTCACTATTTTGTAGAATTTTATTAATATTACTTATAATGCTACCTAAAGTTAAAATCAAAGTTTAATATCCATTAAATAGTTGGAGGTTATTTATGATTTTCTTGGTTCTTTCTCACTTATTAACATAAATAACATTGAATTTATTTTGGACCACATGGTCAATTGCTGTGCTAATTTTTGTACAAGTTCATATATGTTGTTAGTTGCTTAACTGTTTATACAAGATCAGCGTACTATGTCCATTTACTTAGTTTCATTCACATATTTGTTAATAACATTGACTGCTACATATCTTTTTAAGGTAACAATTAACATCGTTTCCATGATTGTGTGGTTCTCATATTGTAATAATTTTTTAGATGAACTGATGATGCTTTCAAAACTCGAAAGCGAAACGTCTTCAAAATAGATAAAGTAGCCTATCAACTTTGTCTTTTATTTCTCCACCTAGAGACCGATATAAGAACCCACCACTCGTCTGAGTGATCCTTATAAATATATATATATATATATATATATATATATATATATATATATATTATATATATATATATATATATATATATATATATATATATATATATATATATATTTTCGAACGATCTAGCAGTACAAGTTTTGGAAAATATTGGGCTAAGTGCCATATATTTATATCAAAAAACGAGATAAACGCAGAGTTAATAAACAATAAGAGGTTTAACTGAGAACTTAAATTAAAATAATCAGAAAAACTTACACAATTTTTTTTTTAATTAACATTTAATTCTTATAAGAAAAAACAGTTTTGATTATATAAAGCTTTAAAATAGAGTATTGTAAATAATTTACTGAAGTAATTCCTCCTAATACAGTTTTTCTCTTCTTTCAATGACGGTAAATTTGTTTTAAATCTTCTTTCTTCTCTTGTTTGTTTCTACTTTCATTCATCCAGTGGTACAAGTAAATTTTTTATTTATCCTTTCTTAATACATTTGTTTCTTCAAATTTCTTACCAGCCCAGGATGTTTTTTTCAAACTTTCAGCTATTAAGCTTTAGAAATTTCAAGTTTTGTGATATTGATAAACTTATTTGCGGTTTCTTTAAAATAGTCAGAGGTTTCTAACGAAGTACAAATGAAGTGGTTTTTCATGACGGGAACTAACAACTATCATAAGAATGTCTAATGGTACCTTACACCTCTTCAGCCGTTTCCTATTTTCAATAATACGAAATCTTTGTCACATGACCAAAATGAGTGACCTAAAACTAAGTATTTAAGTTGTATTTTATCAAAATAACCATTTACAACAAGGTAAATGCACAAAAACAACATTATAATAGTTTTGTTCTACCCTGAGCAGTTATTACTCCATATAATCAATTTCTTTCTTAAGTAAGCAAGAAGATATTTCGTTGCCCCCTCTGCCATTTATTCCCTCATGCCAAATAAACATTAGTGCTTGAATATTGTCCCCCGCATGAACGTCTAGATTGTAACTTGACAACTGTCGCAAGTAATTCATCTGCGAGTATGTCAAGGTAGGTATAGAGAAAACCTGTTCAAAATCCATAGTAGTGCAGTACCGTCTGTTTGGAAGCTGCGATTTTTCATGGTTCAGTTTCATCACATTCGAGTCGAGCCTTCCTAGCTTTTCTATGGTGTAGTTTTAATTTTTGTTGATATAATGTGGATTTCTAGAAAGATCTTTTTGCAAATCTGTACAGTTTTACCAATTCTGTTTGGAATAGTAAAATAAATCGAAGCTTGGCGACTACTTGCACCAGGTTCATAATGACTGTAAGATCTGTGCCGTCTCTGCTTTACTTAACAAACACTCATCAAATTCCTTAAATTAGTGTTTTGTTTAACGTTGTCACCTATTTCATGAAAACTCTTAAACAATGTAAAAACAAAAGATTTAAAATACATGCGATACAGTATGCAAAAGATTTAAATGATCTAAGGTCATTCATGTAACCTATTATAACCCTCTTGTAAATTGTTTTAAATTAAACTTTAATTTAATAATCCACTAATAGAAAATTATTTATTTAAATACAACCTTACCTACCTCATTTGGTGGAGGTTCTTTAAGTGGAATGATTTTATTGTTAAAGTTTTGGTATTGTTTGCCCTCTAACCGTAACTTCTTTTGAAATTGCACTTCTTTTCCCGACCCTTTCTTACGTCGTTTTGTTTTATTTCTAACGTTAACACTGCTATATACCCTGTTGTCCCTTATAAACAATTGAATATACAATTCTAACCTCAAACAAGATAATCTCGCATGTGACATAGCACTACTGCAGTTTGTTTGGTCTATTCTATTGTTTCTTAGCGCGCTGAAACTTAACATGGGTTTTACTTTAACCCTTTCACTGCTCTTGAGGAGTATACTCGCTTATAGGCTGACTGCTCTTAACGAGTAAACTCGCGTAAATCATAAGAATTGTTTCAATATGCAGTAGAGCTTTGTTATTCGATATATAACGCCACCTGCTCATAGAAAAGTCAAACCTTGCGTTCCGTCTCTGTAAGCGCACACCGACAGTACATACGCTGAGACCTCTCTAGACGAGTTAACACGCATAAGGTACTATACAAAATATTTGCTTGGTTGCAATTTGAACTCAAATCAGTATTGTTTTACCTGTCGCAAAAATGAGTTGGAAACATCTTACTGATGCAGATCTCGCGTGTATGCTAGAAGAAAGTGATTTTGAAGATGATTTTATGAACAATTATGAGAATTACGATGGATGGCCAAAAAGCGATGAAGAGATGCAGAAGGTAAACTAAATATATATTTATTAGGCTTTTTGTACTGCACGTTGATTTCAAAACGTGTGTTGTATATTTTTGTATTTGTGTTGATTGT
>OU898276.1:56853420-56868417 GCA_918026665.1 Diabrotica balteata | reverse complement strand
ATTAAACAAAGAAAGCTTGAACATCTAAGCCACATATTGAGACACGATAAGTACCATCTGCTGCAACTGATTGTCCAGGAAAAAATAGACAGTAAGCGAGGGCCAGGCAGGAGAGACACTCGTGGGTCCAAAATCTGCGGAAGTGGTTCGGACTCACATCGGTCGAACTATTCAGAAGCGCTGCAAACAAGATCAGAATTGCCATGGTAATAGCCAACGTTCGCAACGGACAGGGCACTTGAAATAGAAGATTCGGTAAAGAACGGGAATAATTTTTTTCAATTTTTTGTATAAAATTTTTGGACTGTTGCTAGAAATTTGAGCAACGGTTTGTCGTATTTCTAACAAATATTCTTCTTAAGGGATTCTAGAGTCGTAAAAAGAAGTACGGATTGGTTTAATCAGTGATCTGGCCAGCCAGAGAAAATAAAAACACAAGAGATTAAGCGACTTGGAAATGCTTCCTTCAGAATATACGTTGTGGCTTGAGCAAAATGGGTCATTGCACCGTCCTGTTAAAACCACATATTCTCCAGTGCCAATTTATCCAACTGAGGAAGAAAAAATTCGGTAATAATAGCTGTGTAGCGCGCGCCGTCCACAGTGGTCGTTTCGCCTGCGGCATTATGGCATTCAACCTGCAGCGGGCGGCATTAGAACTGATAACTTTGTTTATTTACGCCAAGATGGAAATAAGTCTCATTGCTCTTAATAATTTTCGATGAAAAATCGTCCTTCTCGTTAAGATTCAGGACGGCTCAAGCTTAGATTTTACGCGTTTACACTGACTGCATTTTGTAAAGGAATATCTGTCACCAAAATTATGCGTAAGAATTGCCGGCTAATGACCAATTTCGTGTCACCTAGTCCGGTCGATGTTCTGAGATCCTCATTGATACATTAAGCACAACTTTGCATCTCTGTATCGGTACTTGGACACTGTTCTTCCGTACGCAAGCTACTGCTTAATCCAAATTAATTTTTATTAACTAGTGATTTTGTCCGTCACCATATGACGGGGATCCAATTAATTGCCATCTACAGTCAGTTCACTCAATTTTTTTCTGACTTCCTTCTATTTAAGGCCAGGACGTAAACAAAATAATATTTTGATTTGTTTGATATTCAATATTACGTGTTTTTTGTCTTCTAAACTCTGATTTAGTTGTTGTAATTGTGTTTTTGGATGTCCTTTCTTTGATCTGATTATAGCGTGGATTAATTCTCTGTGGACTATTTTCTTTGGTCCATGAATCTCAGTATTTCTTTTGTCTTCCACCCTCGTTTTCGTCTCGTCCAGGTCTCTTCAGTACTTTCCTTTTAGACAGATGTTCATAAGCAGCAATAATAACTGCTTGCTTATTCGCCCTGATAATCTTTCAGATCTCATTTTTATTTTACCTATCAAAATATTGGGATCTGTTGGTACATTTGCACTTGGATTTTTTGACTGATAATACGGAATTTCTGTATCTCTTGTTTATAAATACAATGTCTAGTTACTTACGAACCACTTGTTTAAGTGTATCTGCTGATGATCTTTAGATGTAGAAGGACGCTTTGGAAGTTTAAAAAATGTTTGTTATTACTAGTTACTTTTCTACACAAAAGATGCCAACATATATTCTTTCCTCTGCGCATATCTTTACATTGAAATCCCCAATGACAATATTGAGCTAGTGATTCTTTGTAGATGCTAATACTTTTTCTAAATCATGATAGAACTTTTCATGTTATTATTCTTCATATTCTTGTGTGGATACCTCTGCTTGTAGTATATTCACATTTATTTTTCTTGTTTATATTTGTAAGACAAGTATCCTGCTGGAAAGTAGAATGCCTTTTATACAGCTTTATCTGTTTAGGGCATTGTATTTTAAACTGCTGAATAGTATACAGTGTGATCATTTATAGTTACTTTGTCGAACCCTGGCCATCTTTTTTAATTATTCCCAGGATACTTATACTTGACCCTTTATTTCTTTTATGGTGTTATATTTCTTTTATATTTATCAGTCATTAAGATAATTGTTTCTTAAGAAGAGACTCTAGGTAGTTTGCCTTTGCCTTTCTGGAGTGTGTAGTCGAATGAAATGTTATATAAGATAAAACTATATACGATTATTACCTTGCATTAAAACCTTTTTTCTGGACAGATTTTAAAATAGCTTTTAGGATATAACATTAATGTTAGACCTAATTTAGCAAAAACTTTCAATAAATATTTTTGAAAAGTCAATACCAGTATCAATAGATATTCAATCAGATATTATTTATAAATTATTTAGTGTATTTTGGTTAGACCTCGATCTCTGTACAGTAAGATCTATACCGAAGGATTATTACTAATAATTTTTTGAAAAGCAACCATTTTCTTGTTTTTTTTTATTGAATGTCATACGAACCACCGAGTTTATAGAGGACAACAATGGAAAATATATATTAGAACAAAGAAAGTTATATTATTAATTACATACTAACATGAAAGAAGATTGATATTATATAATTTGTGATACAAACTAGATTTTAATTTAAATATCTTTTATGCCTATAGCCGTTAAAAAGCTTATAATGTTGTTTAGATGGTTATTCCCGTTTCCTCGTTTCGTTTCCTGGTTTCCTGGAAAATTTGACAATCGGTTAAAATATATTTTACTGTACTGTGCCACGCACAACTAACTATGTTTTTTAAGCACAATTTAAGATCACTTGGCACTATTTTATTTAGTTGAACTTAACCATCACTTGTCACTGCTGCGTAAGTTAAACAGTCCACAACCTCATTATTATGTACTCCAGTATGAGATAGAATTCAGATTAGTACCACGTGTTCATTTTCGTTTGCAGCATTTTGAAGTTCTTTGTAAATGTCTTTATGAATAGAGTTGCTGGAGTATACGTTTTGGATGTCAGAAAGGGCATTCATTAAGTCAGTTTGTGTAAATTTCTCTGGTCCGTTTTATTAATGAATTTATTATGTAACATTAAATTTAGCATTATGAGTATTAGAGAAAAATGGCTGCCCCCACTCTGTCCATTATTTTGATGCATCTGCAGTCGCTAAATCTATTCTTAATATCTTTGAAGTGGTTTATTAATATGGCTGTGTGGCATTCATGTTTATAATATTTTGATAGATCAGTAATAACTGGTGGTTTATTTACAAATCATGGAGTAGAAGTGTTTTTCGGAAGGTTGTATATTGTCGGGAATATTATGCTATATTTCTGAAGTTATCGGTTAATTCGTTTATAGAAAGGCAGAATTCCATTGAGGAGAAGATGAGAAGTAGTGGCATAAAACAGATTTTTATGAACGTTCTGTTAGACTAGAGTTATGTGGGGAGGATAAAACTTCTACAAGCAAACGACAAGTTTAAAAAATCTCTTCTACATTCTAGAGGGGTTTGCCTTGACTCGCTGCAATACGGGACTCGCAGTCCCGTATTTTGAATTATATCTAGTTCTTTTATAATCGATTATCTTGGCGAAGTTATATACCACTGAGCCGTGGTCAATTTTTGATCGGACTAAGAATGAAAAGATTCCTAAGAAGAGCTGCCGTATCGCTGTCCCAGATGATGTTGATGAAAAGTGAAAATATTAATACTTTGCTGGCAAGTACCTTTTAGATTTTTAATGTAACTTTTACAAATCAATGTTTGTCAATAGTAAGACGAGAAACTGTATTTCTTTTACAAAAAGAAATTTTTCTTCATTTTGTGAAGAGCAAGCATTTTGTTTTTTCATTAGAGAAGCTGAGTCCTGTTTGTCAGACCATTTCTGGAGATTATTTAATGCGCTTTGAAGGATTCTTTTGGTAGATTCTAGATTTTTTTTCTTTTAGTAGGAGAACCAGATTGTTTGCGTTTAGTCTTCCTTTAACTGGCTATTGGCAGTGTTTCAAGATATCGTTAATCGCAACAAGAAATACGGTTACACTTAACACCAATCCTTGGAGGACTCCAGTTTCCTGGATTCAAGTTGATGATAGTATTCCATTTGCTCGTACCTTAAATGTTCTGAGTTGTAGAAAATTTTGAATAAATTTTGGGAATTGTACACACTCCAGAAGTGAAGCTTGTTAATTATACCATATCTCCATGTGCAATCGTAGGTTTTGCTATATCGCAGAAAATAGCTAGACAGTGTTGTTTGTTAATTAGTGCTTCGTGAACTTCAAATTTAAGGTCAACAGGTTATCCGTCGTTGATCTATTTTTACGAAAGCCGTTTTGCTCTGGGATAAGTAATTACGTTCTATCGGTTTATAATCCTTTCAAATAGCTTACAGGTTGAAGGGTTAGGAATATTGGTTTATAAGACGGGAGATCTGTTTTCGGTTTTTGAGGTTTTGGTATAATATATGATTCTGACCTAAACTTTGGAAAGTAGTGCTGTATCCCTATTTGGTTTAAAAACATTAAGGAGGTATGTTCGAGCGTTTATGCTTAGTTTTTGAGAAAAAATTATTGGTATATTATCTAAACCCGGAGAAGAGTTTTTTATGCCGAAACAATGCATCGTCCACTTCTAGTGAAATTGGAGAGTTCATGCTGTCATTCGTATTCTCTGTAATCATTATCTCGTTCTTTTTATTTCTAAATTTAAATTGAAGAAAATTTGGAGAGTAGTTGTTAGCGCTGGAATTTTGTTCGTAAAGGTCTGCAAAAATGATTCTTCTTTATGTATTAATTAATCATTGTTTCAAACACTAATTGCGTTTGCTGTTTTTGATAGTTGAGAATTTTTCCCATAATGCAGATAGTGGAGTAGAGTTGTTGATGGATGCACTGAATATTTCCATTTTTGTTTTTTGGTTTGCTTAATCTGATATCGAGATTCAGCTCTTAGTTGTTAATATTTTTGGAGATTTCGAGATTCAGCTCTAGTTGATTTTATGTAGTAGAACATTTTTTTAATTTGATAAAAGCTTGCTTGTGGTTTTTGATGGCTTCATTATATTTGGTATTCCGCTAGAGTACTGGTGTGTGAGTTTTAGAGGTTTCGTTTTTCTGACTGCTTTGTCATGCCTCTAATAATTCCTCAGAGAATTTTAAATAAGTTAAAGAAATATTTGAGGTACTAGGGTCAGGGCTATAGACAACAACAAAGAATCCAAAATAATAATAATGGGAGACTTTATGGACAAAATTGGAAGTAAGATTGAAGACTCTGAAAGCAAGATTGGAAACTTTGGATTCGGCACAAGAAACACAAGAGGAAAAAAACTCATGGAATTCCTGGAACAAGAAAACATGTATGTTATGAATACCTTCTACAAACAGAAACCTAACAGAAAGTGGACATGGGTCGCACCTAACGGAACTACCAAAAATGAAATAGACTATTTTCTCTCAAACAACAAAGGAATATTTAAAGACGTTACAATAATAAACAACGTAACAACGGGCAGTTATCATCGTATAGTCAGAGCACATATAAATATTAACATGAAAGAAGAGAGAAAAAGGATTTAAAAAAAAACAACGAGGATAGATGCCTTTAAACTCAGAACAAATGAAGATCAATTCCGAGAGGTCTTAGCGAATAAGTTCGAATCTAATCCTTCACATAATCAAGATCAAATTGAGGAGAATTAATAAAAACCTAAATAAAAACCTTCTCGCCACAGAACTACAGGTCGCAAAGAACACAAGGACTAAAGAAGACAAAATAAGCAATGAAACTAAACAGCTAATGACGGAAAGAAGACAACTACTAGCACAAAACAAACGCCATACTCCAGAATATAGAGAACTTAATTAAAACAATTAGAAAAGAACTAAAACGCGACATACAAAAATGGAACGAGAACTTAATAGTGCGAGTCATTGAAAACAACAGAGGCTTAAAATGTCTAAGAACCGCACTGGGAGTTCAAAAAATCATCAAAATTAAAGACGCTAACAATAAGGTAGAGAAGGGCAAATATAAAATAACAAATATTGTCGAAGACTTCTACATATCCTTGTACAGCTCGCAAGGCCAGCCTAATGAAACAACAAAAGGAGAACGTCAAAAGAAAAATAAAAAACGTGGGATCAGAAGTACTACCAAATATAAAAGGATACGAAACAGAAAGAGCTTTAAAAGAACTAAAAAATAATAAAACTCGAGGACACGACGGTATAATTGCCCAGCTCTTGAAAACAAACAAAACATCAACAATCCCTGTACTAACAGAACTATTTAATAGATGTCTCCATAATAGCCAGATCCCTAAAGACTTGAACGAATGTCTAGTAATACTCTTACACAAAAAAGGGGACAATTGTGATGTACAGAATTATAGACCTATATCGTTGCTCAGTCAAGGATACAAACTATTTATAAGAATTATAAATAACCTACAAAATGGATAATTACCAACCGGTTGAACAGGCTGACTTCCGCAAAGGATATAGTACATCAGACCATCTGCTGATAATGAGAACATTGATAGAGAAGGCATATGATTACCAACTACCCGTATTTCTTGTCTTCGTCGACTATAAAAAAAACGTTTGATAGTATCGAGATGTGGGCCATAGAACAAGCTATTATTAATTGTAGAATAGACTCGAGATATAGGCAACTAATACATAATATATATCAAAATGCACTACAATAATACAACTAGACGAAAATACAAATCCCATTCCCATTAAGAGAGGATTGAGACAAGGAGACGTAATATCGCCAAAGCTTTTCAACCTAGCCCTAGAAGACGTCTTCTAAACTACAAATTGGTCAAACTATGGCATCAACGTTAATGGCAACAAGTTAAACCACCTCAGATTCGCTGACGACATAGTAATTATAGCGAGCACATTTGAGGAACTGCAAATTATATTGGGGGAACTAGCAGCCAGCTCCCAATACGTCGGCCTAAAAATGAATATGAAAAAAACCAAAATAATGACAAACACAGAAGACCCCAGACATATAACTATAAACGGTAATGAGATAGAACAAATCCAGGAATATATCTACCTATGCCAAATCCTGAGACTTGACAAAGAGAACCAAAGTGCGGAAATTACTAGAAGAGCAAGACTAGCATGGGCAGGATTTGGAAAACTTAGTTGGATACTTAAGAACCGCAAAATACCCCAATACTTGAGGAGCAAAGTGTTCAACCAATGCATCCTTCCTATTATGACATATGGATGTCAAACCTAAAGCCTAACCAAGGCAAACATGAATAAACCAGCCACAACAGAAAGAACAATGGAAAGAGCAATGTTAGGTATACGACTGTCAGATAAAATGAGAAACGACTGGGTAAGATTCAAAACAAAAGTCGAGGACATAACAATAAAAATTGCAAAACTTAAATGGAGCTTCGCGGGCCACACTGCTAGACAGAAAGACCAACGTTGGAATACTACAATACAACATTGGAGACCTTACGAAAGTAAACGACCAAGAGGAATACCACAGATGAGATGGGTTGATGAGATTAGAAGAATAGCTGGAACAAATTGGAAATATGTTGCTCAGGATAGAGACCGATGGAAGGAGTTGGGAGAGGCCTATGTCCAAACATACACGACAGAAGGCTAAGAAGAAGAAGAAGAAGAAGAGGGTCAGAGAGATATGGGAGTTTTTGATCTACTTGGTCTGAGAAGAGTGTCCAATTTGACTGGTCTAATTTCCATTTTAAAGAAGGAGTGGTTAAGGCGGTTTTAAAAGGACAGGTTATAAGAATAGGAAAGTGATTACTACCGTATAAGTAGTTTGTATAATAAATCTTATAAGTTCCCCTGTATTCAAGATGTTTATATTGTTACTATCAAGTAACTGCTCTAGCACTTTTCCTTTTAATGGTAGAAATTTGGATCCCCAGTAGAAGCTATGACTACTCAAATCTTCTAAGAGTATACGGGGAGATAAGAGCTGTTGAAGTAGTTCATCAATTACGGCAGTTGAAAAATTTTTACTCGGTGGAATATAAATGATGGCAACAGCTTCTAAGGATGTATTTAAAGGTATTAGTTCTGCTTTGTACATTTGGTTGATATAGATTGCTACTAAACAACTTGCTTTATCTCTATTGGTCCTGTTTTTATAGAAGCATTTAAAACCCTTTAACCTTGCATGGTAAGAATCTTTGAAATGAGTTGCTTGAAGGCAAATAAGTGTGATGGCGTTTGTTGAGCAATTAGTTTTTGCAACATTTTGCAATGGGTGTGGTACTCGTTAAGGTTTCATTTCTTGAAATGATGAGAGTTGAAATGATGTTCTGAATTGATAGAGTTGATGCCGTTTTCAACTTTTTTGAGCTTTGAGAGTACATGTGTCCCAATGCTTAAGGAAACCTGCTACATTGTGTGTATAAATTTTAAGAAGATCCAATATGTCTGCCTTTTGTGGGACTGATTCAAAGAAATTTAGTCAGGTTATAGTTACGTGTAAAATTGTTTTTATTGTATTCAAACATTTGTTGTTATGGTTGCATTTCATCGTGAATGTATGTTTCCCATTTTATTTTCTTAGGTTTGGATTTTAGAAATGTGGGTTGTTATTGGAGGTTCTTATGAGGCGGTGTAGACTCTGATATTTGTCATTTAATGAAAACCGTTGGACTTTCTTGGGCTACCGTTTCAAATGTTTTAATTGATTCTGTGTTCTCCTTATTTTGTTATTTGATTTTGCCTGTACGAAACACGTATATAAGTGATTTACAAAATAATAAAAATAACATGTTCGATTAAAATGGCAATTTCCAGAAGGCTAAATAATTCACATAAAAATATCATAAAATAAAATAGACAAAATTCACATAAAATTTTAACAAAAGATTACGTTCAGAAAATAACAAATATAAAATGTCATAATTTTGTTTCAAGCAAACAAAGTATATTTTTTAATAATGTCCTGACAATGAAAAAAGTTAAAAAGTGTTATGATATTTTATAATTGTACAAATTATATAACTTTACAAATTATATAACTTAACTGCAGAAAAGTTCTCATGTTTGATATTAATGTAAAATGCATACTCACTCCAAACTAATCCAGCCAGAAAGTGATAGCATACAAGCTGCAACGACTTTGGGCCCATTGTTGCCCACCAACTGAAAAATATGCTAAAACGTAATCGCATATACCGTTTTCTTCTATCCAGTTCCCGCGCTTAATTCAGGACTCGTCCTGTCGCCATGCAACACATTCTACCGTACTTCTGATTTATATTTTCTCTTTTTTGTTTCTTTTGTATGTGCTCCGAAAGAATAATTATTATGCTGTGTGTCTCCCGGCCGTTGTATTACGTCGTGAACATCAAAGGACGTTTTTTTCTGGATTAAAATCAATCCTTTTTCGTTCTTCTCTCCTGAAGCTTCCAACGAAACAATATATGCATATTCTGAAAGAGAAAACATATAATGTTATTAAAACCTTATCTGGATATTTTCATTATTTAAGGGAACGTTTTAAGTGGATTAGATTTTGCTTATTACGAAACTCATGTATTTGGCTACAATGAATACCAATTTTATTTGAAAATCTGCAACTCAATGTGAATAATAATTGAGTGGATATTATATTTATTTTCAAATCGTACATTTACTTATTTTACAGTATTTTACATAAATATATGTTTGGTCGTTTATATTGTCAACATTTAGCTAAAATAAGGAATATACTTTTCTAATTTTTAGTGTTATAGCAAAAACATAAGCAAAAATTTTTAATATGTTTTGGATTGCTTATCATTTATATAAGTAGCAACCGATAAACATAGAAAAGTGTTTATTTAATGCTTATATCAATAATAATCATGCCCACAGCCGGTCCCAAGCCTGGATAAAAGAGGAGGGTTGATGGACCAGGTTAGCCTCCTACCCATTGTCAAAAGAAACAAGGCTCAAAGATCCGATATAAAGCCTCGAAACCAGACAGAACCCAAGATGACGAACCACGCAAAGAAAAGAAAAACGAGAAGGAAAAATAAGACCACAATCAGATTAGCAGTATGAAACATTACTTCTTTCAACAAAAAAGAACAAGAGATAATAGAGGAACTGATTAAATAAAATCATAGACATTTGTGCAATCTGAGAAACCAAGAAGAAAGGTAAAGGCCAAAGAGAATATAACCAGTATTTCCTAGCATACAGTGTAGTGAAGATTTAATGAAAATTAGAATTATATATAATAGAAAAGAATCAATAATGTATTTTTCGACCATAATCTCCAGTATAAATATACATTTTAAAAACTCCAGAAGTAATAAATCTATGATTAAAACTCAGCAGACGCAGGGAGTGAACACAAACTAGTACTAGCAAATATAAGAATAAAAATAACACCAAAATAAAATTTTCTAAAGGAAATAACCAAGGAAAAATTGCATTTATAATTACTGTGGAACGACTCTACAAGAGAAATGTACCAAAGGAGGCTAGCACAAAAGATACAGCTGAAACAAATAGACGACATCGAAGATATAAACTGGACTGAGAGAAAATTAAACACAACATTGAAGAAGCAGCAACAGAAGCTCTAGGAAAACGCAAAGTCATAATGAACAAAAGAAAAAACAACAATACACCATGTTTCAGAAAAGAAATAAAAGATAAATGTAAAGAGAAACGAGAGGCCTACACGAAGTATAAAACATCAAATACCCCAGAATCCTGAGACAACTATAGAAGAATACAAAATGAAACAAAGCAGTTGGTGAGAAGAACAAAAATGAATGTGGTAGCAGATTACAAAATGGATGGAAAGCGACTTCTACGCACAGAAAAACAAATATGGAGATTTATAAGAAACCAACGAAAAGAAATAGCAAAATTGAAGGAATACAATCACATACGGAACTATATAAAAGCAAAGGAAAATAATAATCATCACAATAACGTACCTAAATTAAGGACATAAAATAGAAATCAGTTTACAGGAAGTAGAAATAGTCATAAATTCACTTTCTGTCTGCCCTAGATATTCGAAGTGATCGTCTAAATACATCCATTTCTGTTGCTTCGAGTTTTCTTTTATTGCTTTCTGTTAGTCTCCATGTCTCTGTACCATAGGTTAAGCTGGTTTTTTATGAGAGATTCATATATTTATATATATTGTATTTTCGTCTTTTACCAATTTCTGAGCTCCAAAGAACTCCGTTAAGGCATCCAGTTGTTCTACAGTCCTGGGTTATTCGTTTTCTAATTTCCCTTTTGTCTGTGCCTGCGGTGTCGAAATCAATTCCTAGGTAGGTATATTCAGTGCAGAATGTAATTTCGATTGCGTCCATCTGAATGTTGGATAGTTCTGCGCCTATTGGGAAGATATTTTGTTTTTTGTGTATTGAGTTCGAAACCCCACTGTTTGTATTCTTTTTGTAGTTTTCTGGCCATATATGTCAGGTCTTCTTTATCGTTGGCTATAAGGACTTAATCGGTCTGCAAACTGTAGGGTATATAGGTAAGTTTCTTTCAGGTCAATGCCCATTCCTCTGCACTTTCTTTTCCACTGATACAGTGCTTTCGCCACGTAGATTTTAAACAATGTGGGGGATATGCAACACCCCTGCCAGAGTCCCTTGTTTACAGGAAATTTTTTTGAATGTCCATTTGCAATTTTGATTCCCGACGTTGATCCTTCATAAAGCTGTTTAAGGGCGTCAATTACTGTGTGGTTTATATTTGTTCCCTGCAAAACTTTCCATAGCTTTTTAGCGGGTTAGTATAATAGGCCTTCTGAAGGTCTATAAACGTAAGGTGGGTTTCTTGGTTGGTACTTGATCTTTTTTCTATTATTTGTTTCAAAACAACACACATTATCGGTGCAGATCCTTCCGCTCTAAAGCCAGATTTTCCTCTTCTTCTTGTTCCTTATATTCTTGTTTGATAATGTCTCGAAGTATCCTTCCATATAGGCGACTTAAGGTACTGGTTACTAATATACCTCGATAGTTTAAGCAGTCCAGTTTACTTCACTTTTTATGTATAGATGATATGAAGGATACTTTCCACTCGTGCGGGACTGGTGCACCGTTTAGATATTGGTTTATACACCAGGTTAATCGTTTCAAACAGTTTGTTAGTACCGAATTTGATTAGTACTGCTGGAATTCCCTCCGGACATGCAGCTCGACCATTTTTTAGTAGTTGTATCGTTTTTATGGCAGTCCTCTTATCGATGTTTATCGTTTCTCCCTGTATGTGTATTTCAGTTGGAGACATTTCTCTATATTCCTCTCTGTTTTCTGTTAATAGATTTTCGTAATGTCGGATCTAGTTCTCTGTTGTTATTAATTGTATGTTTGTTTCTCTTTTTTCATTTGATTTAACTTTTGTCAGGAATTTCCACGTCTCTGAGCATTTTCTACCTCCCATATATGTGTCTATCTCTTTGCATTTTTTGTCCCACATTTCTCGTTTAGCTGTGTTTACTAGTTGTCGTGTTCTTCTTTTAATAACTTTGTATTCTTCTCTATCCAACTCCTGGTTTGTGTTTAGCCATTGTGGTATGTTTTTTTCTTCCGAAGTCCTAGTTCTTTAATTTCTTGATTCTACCAAGTTTTTTACTAGCGGAATTAGTTTTTAGTACAATGGCCTCCTCTGCTGCTTCTTTTATGCTACTCGTTATGTGTTCGTAAACTTGTTCTACTGGCTGGTCTTCTATATTATGTAGCAACATTTGGCTCTAATCTGTGCTGGTATGGTTTCTTGTGCTTTCGTTGATAGGCTGTTTAAGTTATATCGTTTGTTCGTTATCACTTCTGTTTGTTCAGGTTCCTCATTAACGTTATTGTCCTTGTTAGATTTAAAATGAAATACCATTTTTGTCCTAACCATATAGTGGTTGGAACCACACGTCAGTCCTCTAAGTACTCTTACATCATTCACTTTTAAGGTAGTGCTTTGTTTGACTATTACATAGTCAATGATCGATTTTAGATTCCTTGTATGTTGTACCCATGTGTATTTGTGAATATCCTTGTGTTGATAGAAGCCGTTCATTATTCTCAGAGTATGACTCTGACACACTTGGATCAGCCTTATATAATATAAAAGAAACTTACCAATCAATATTACGAAAAAACAGGCAAAGATAAATGGAAAACTAACACAGTGTATACCAGCAGAAAGCGGAGTCATAAGAGAAGCGAAAACATAAGAAGAGCATGCAATATAGAAGGACATAAATGGATGGATGACAAAACGAAAACAGAAGTGAAACAAACACATCAGTAAAATGGCAGAGGATAGAATAGTATGAATAGCATAAGATATGTCACCAAATGGACGAAGAAGTATTGGCAGACCAAGAAAAAGATGGTGCGACAATTTAATAATTTAGGAGGACTAATATTGAAGAAGAAACAGGCTTTAAAGCCTTAATATCAGAAGGAAGAAAAAGAAGAAGTCTACAAATACAGTCTATATATTTCTAACTTATTTTTGTTACCCTAATTTGTGGTATGTTTTTATCCAGTCGGTAAATACAATAATCCGGTCTTCTATATAACATGTAGCTTCTCCATTTTAAAAATTTTAAAGTGTTTGTTTGTCTTTGTGTATTGTATTGTTATGTCCAAATTTACATGTATGACATTCTGCTCATGTCGGATAGACCACAACTGACGAAATGCTCCTGAGGATGATCTATTGATCGAAAGTACTTGGGCAAGATTTAATTAATTACTGTGTTCGATATTTGCCTTGTATTACCATCAAAGTTCAATTATTCGAACATTTAACCTTATATTGACTTATATTAAAATACAATAATAGCTAACAGTATAAGAGAACACGGTTATGTAGCAGTTGTAATATCTGGATCCGCCCTGTAGCCATCTTTGGATCGAAGACCTTAATTTTATCCAAAGACCTAAATCTTGTACAAGAATCATAAGGCTAACACTTATTTGATAAAGCTAAGACTTGTATATCTATTATAAACTTGTCATCAGAGCATCAGCAAAACATTTCATCAGAAAAAGTTTTCATCGCTTATTTATTTTAATTCTTCATTTCGTTGCATTAGTTTATATTCCCATAGTTTAAGGACACCCCGTAGCTATTATCTCTTTCTACACATTCTACAACTTAAGTAAAATATGTCTTAGAAAGAAGACAGTTTATTTTATATTGCTTACTAAACAACATCTTTAAACGTACTAGGTATCTAACATTGATGTCATAAAAACTAATCGTTGCGCCATAAAAGATAATTTCTAAATCTTACGTTTTTATATTTCGTATAACCCAATTTTTCCTGCGTCTTAAAGCAAAGGCGTCCTAGTAATGAACTTCCATATTTTAAAAGTGTTTCCAGAAGTTTTTCGTTTCAAATGAGTTTCAAGGAAAAAACAGATAAAACCTGGAATGAGATTACGTATCGTCGGCCGATATGCCACTCCTTTTAAACCCACAAGTGTTTTTATCGTTCATTTTTTTATCGGTACGCTTCGTTATTGGAAGCGACCCTGGAGGGAAAATATGGCGGTTACTGGAGTTAAGAGATGGGTTACAGTGTAATTTGTTTTTTCTGCTCTTATGGCGGTCTTTTTAGCCAGTTCGCATGTTGTATTTTGGTCAGTAGTCGGGCAAAAATGTTCTAAAAATAATTATATAATTTTTATACGTATTTAATAGAGACTGGATGCAAAATATCAATGGTCATTGACAATAGTCAGTTATAGAAGGAGTGTAATAATGGTCATTGTGATAATTTTGGGCGATACCACCTAAAGCATTTTCACATTTTGTAGGGGAGACCGGGGTTGGTTGTTATACGGGGTACGGTGACATTGTGCATTTAAATTACGCGCCGTCAATAGTAAAATATAGCGCGAGTTACAGTACAATGACCGCTACCTGCCCAGTGAATTCTGCACGTGGATTCAACACGGGTCTACCGCTTGAACATTCTGGACTGAATTGCACCATATTGGACAGCAAGATCAGCAATTATAAAATTATAAAAACACATGTAAAAATCAATATTCTTCAGTCTGATTTTAATTTATTGTGTTGTTAATAAACTCTTTGTAAGTCGAAAAT